>JAVANC010000021.1:3804585-3852085 GCA_033319125.1 Parnassius glacialis
GCTCATATAATTACAAGCTAAATTGTAATTCTCATGATAGTCAAGTTGTCTGGGGCCATTTTTGATCAATTTTGGTTGCAGTTGATTTATTTATATATAGAACTAGACCATAGTGGGTTAACAAGTAAGGAGTTGCAGGTGCGTTGCCGGCCTTTGAAAAAGGATGAAGCTCGTTTCTTGATGGTCTCTTTGTCGTATCAGTCCAGAAAAACGGCCCAAACACTATAATAGCCACTCACGAACAAGTGGTCTGTTTGCTTGTTTTTAAAACAAATAAAAAAATCTATTTGCAAATGCCAGACAAGTTATTTTTTACTTATACTCGTTTGTAATACATTTGTAGTTACTAAAGATTTCTCGTAACGTCATACTTGGATTAAAAAGAATTCAAAGGGAAAGCCAAAGCATAATAAATTTTCCATGAAGTTAGATATTGTTTGTCAAAGCTAAGCGTGCGTCGTTGAAACTGTCTTCATATATTCTGATCAAAACAACCTTATCGACAGATACCAATTTTCTGATTCTCTTTTAGTGCAAAGCAAAAATTTCACCACTCAAAGAATGATATTAACGCGAAAGTTCCGCAGAGAACTTGTCCGATAAATGTAATAAGCCATGAAAAATGATACTGAATGCTCCAGCGACTTTAGCAAGTCATCGTATCGGGTAACCATTTATCAAAATTGATATCAAAGCAATTTCATATAAATTCTTTTAAAGAGGAATATGGAAGAATAATTTGAAAAAAGAATTAAAAATTAAATTCGATCGAATCACTACTTACTCATACATACGTTCGGTACATTTTTAAAGTATGTATCTTTAAATTATTACACAGTAATATCATCAAATTGATATTCATAGCCACGCACGGTCAGACAATTAAGTAAGAGAGAAATCTAGCACTGATAAAAAACCTTCATTACAAAAATAATTGAATAATGAGTTATTTATATAAAAATGAAGTGCCGTGATAGCTCAGGGTCTATGCGCCGGTACCAACGAAATTGTTAATTGCAATTTTAAATGCTGACTTACCACGTGCTCGGCGTGAAGGAAAACATCGTAAGGAAATCTGCATGTCTGAAAAATAAGACAAAAAATATTTCGAAAACATGTGAAGTTCACCAACATGGATTGGGGCAGCACGGCGTACATTTCCTTGCCTGAAAATGTCTCAGAAATGAGAGGAGGCCTGTGCCCAACAGTGGGACGTATATACGTATACGAATATATAGTCTGTAATTTTTAACTTTATCTTTACTAATATAATAGTTTTTTTGTTTGTTTAAACGTGCTAATCTCTGGAACTACCAGCCCGATTTGAAAAATTCTTTTTGGATATTATAGCCAGATTCATGTGGAATAGTATAGGCTATCTATCATTAGGCTTAATAAAATATTTGATTGCAATTATAAAATGCTTGAACCAGGTGTCATGTCATGCCGCGCATCTCGGACACGTGATGACGCCGGTGAAACTGTTTTTAATTGGCGGTAGGTCTGCTTTTCTACGTAAAGGCTATTTGGGTAAGTACCACCTTGCCAAGACGTGCTGATACTGAAATATACCAAGCACGGAAAGCATGTTAAACCAACAGGACTAACGTCCTGCGCCTAGACCTTCTCCAGTCATGTCGGTTTACTATCCCATGAAATTATGAGAGTTAGGGAATAGAGTCCATCTGTTCTTGCGCATACACTTGGTGTTACGGACGGCGAAGGGGGCCAAAGAGGAGAAAGGGAGGCAAAGAAGACACTCAAGAAGCAGAAGATTCTCAAGAAAATATTCCCTCTAGTGTTCTCTATATAGATCAATTTAATTAGTAATGCTGCATAAATAGTGATAATATATAATTATAAATCGTCCCACCTTTTCTTTCTTATACAGTCCCCTTATTAAAGATATCGAAATAAAACAAAAACAGTTTACTTAAACTCAATTCCAAGGCTAATTCAAATCCACCGACTAAAATATCCCCAACACTGGGGCACTATAATCCAGTCCTGCGAGATGGTTAGTCTCCGTTGAGGCTGTCCGTTGTGACCGAAATTTAGTCTGGAGGTCATTGCCATTATTGTACCAAGGAGAGGTGCATGCAATGGTACTAAGAGCCAATATGATTACACGGTTTGCGAGATTTCATTTCAACCGTCAGAGGTGACAACGCATATGTGGCTTTCTTTGTATGAAGTTGGTAGTAGTACTGTGAGTTCTTTTGTCAATGAAATAAAAAACAATGGTACTTGTAGTTCGTTGCGACGGATTCGATGCTTTTTATAAATTACCTACAAATATCTAAAAACTAAAAATAAATATCATCAATGATTCTCTTTTGGTTTAGGTACCGTAATAATCACAATTTATCGCTAAATAGAGAAAGGAAATTATGAGATGAAAGCGCACATAATGCTTTGAAGCCCGTTTTAAATTATTGTAAGAAAAACATATAATTCTTGTAAACAAAACGTGAAATCATGTTTCCAACAACACAGCAGCTTTCATCCGTTGGAAATAATTTCGCAGTTCGTTACTATCGCCATCTGAGCGTGCTTTCAAAGCTCGTCGCCAATGGGCTGTAACTGACCGACGTTCTCCTGATTCATCGCGTTATTTCGGTAACTCAGCATTTTGTATAGCAAGACGGACTGTTAATGAGACTGCAGTACAGCTGTACAGCTTTTTGAAGAGCAAACGAAATCTCATTCTGTGAATAGATGAATTTAATATTAAATGGGAAGCGTTATTTATTTCTTACATCATGCTCCATAAACAACCGAGCCATATAAATCTGAAGTGAAAGTTCCAAGATAGCGTTATATATAAGCGTTTGGTAACGTTTGGCCGCGTGTTCAAATCCCGATATCAAATCAAAATAAGTGCTTACATGGCCTACTAAAAATGTATTTATTTAATCTTTATTAAACCATACAAAATAGTATGGGATCAAAAGGCGGATTTAATGCTAAAGCATAAAAGCATTATTTGCCAGTCAAATTAGGGCAGTGATAATACTACGAAGGCGGTTACGGAGAATTTAAAAAATTACTAGCTGGCCAGGCAGACGTTGTTCTGCCCTCTCCGACGACCTTTTGTCCTATAAAAATCCTTAAATTGGTAATAAAAAATATTGAGGGTCATTTATAGGGATAAAAATTATCCTATCTCTCAAGTTGGACCAAACTGAACGCAGTGTGCAAAATTTTATTGAAATCAGTTCAGTTGTTTAGAAGTCCATCGCGGACAAACAATGTGACACGTATTTTTTATATATAAAGATTATAAAAAGTCAACATGTGCAAACAAATATAAATAATACTCAAGAGAATGAAATAACGGTACATAGAATACATCCATACATATAACCATAACACAAGTGTAAAAACATATAAGATATATTATTGAACGAGTATAGAGATAATGTTGAGCTTAGCAGTTTTGAACTATTTTTAGAAAATGATTCCTCTAAAATATTTGTTTCTTGTTTGATAGGTTGTCTTAACTTTTCAGGCAGGTTATTCCATTGGCTTAGGCAGCAAACGATGAAGGTATGAAACCCTAACGGTGAAGAGGTATAAACAGAGCAAGAGTCTCGGAAGAACGAAGCTGTCTATCATGACTGTCACGCAAGAACTAAAACTTATGTTTCAGATAATTCGTATAGTGATTATCGAATAAAAACTACTGATAATTATTCCTGTTTTTAGATTTTGTCCTTGTAAAATTTATGTATGTACCTCCACAATACAGGAGAAAATTCTAATTTCGAGTTATAGTATTTTTTTAAGGAACTTACAAGTGTTAAAATTAAAAATTTTGTACACCTGACTTCAATATAAATATAATTTGTTGTTGATTTTTTAAAAACCGCTCGACCGTTTTTTGTTTCAAAAGATATACTTCCCAGGTAGTCTCGAAATGGGACTACCTGGGAAGTATATCCTTTGAAACAAAAAAGATTTTTCCAATTTTTTTAATATAATACGGGTGACAAACGAGCACATAGTTCACCTGATATTAAGTGGATGTTTCGGCCCAGAGACATCTACATTTATCCTCAATTAAGAATCAAAATGCAGATGCGTTGTCAACCCTAAAGACTAAGATGGTATGCCTTGTTTCCACTAAAAAGGGTTTCCGCTTCTCTACACTTACCATACTAAACACAGCAGCATTAAGTTGCTATTTTACGCTGGTATTCTGTGAGAGCGTGTTCCTACCCCGATCGAACCGACCAACTCGTGCTACAACCATTCCAGCGTGGCTTCACCACGTAAGAATTACCTCAACAATACAGGAGAAAATTCTACTTTCTTACGAGAAAATTGTGGGTATAGCTTTTTTTAAGAAATTAAAAAAAACGCGCTTCATGTCTAGATTAGTCAGTTCACTCGTAATCTTAGGCTTCTTTCGTTACAGGGAGGATTTCATATAATCGCCACGCTTGAATGGCGGCTTGACGATCACAGTACTAGACTTTTGCAACTACGCAGCTGTTCCTAGACACTGGTCTGGTATGTTACATTCGGCGTAAACGAGATGGTTGTAGTCATCAATCATAAGCCATGAGATTTATACGACACCCACAGGATGGTTCCGAATAATGGATTCTGGTAATTATGAACTGCTATCCACTACCCATATTAAAAATATTCACTACCTGATATCATAGTGTGGTTGCCGTAAGAGGCGACAGAGGGAAACTGAAACATGTGGTGGGCAGCAGCATTATTTATTTTTTTATACTTTTATGCACAAAAAAGTCGTACATATGGCGGACTTAATGCCTTAAAATACTCTCTCCCTGTCAACCATTAGGCTAGGCAGAGATAAACATATGGGAGGTAGTGCAGCAAAAAATAAACTAATAATGAAAAAATTAAAAATTAAAAATTTTGCACAGCCGACTTCAATATAAGCAACTTCAATATAGGTTATTTAAGAATAACTCAATAACCATTGGTCTGAGCTTGATCAAATTCATATGGGACCACACGAGAGCTATCAGCTTTCATATAAAAAAAGAATCATCGTAGTCGGTTCGCCCAGTACAAAGTTATGAGGTAACACACATAAAAAAACACATACACTCGAACTGAGTACCGTCTCCTTTTTGGAAGTCGGCAGAAAATGTTTACGAAGTATGGATAAACCAGCATATAAAAGTTATTCTATACATAATAATATATCATACAAATGTACTTACATATAATATGAATATATTCATAATATTAAAATATATATGAATAAGGAAAATATGTGACGATAGAATTATTCTTTAGGAAAAAGCGTTAATTCGCTTTTCTAAGGCTCAATTTACATTGCCGCGGAATGGAATGAAAGCAAATTTTTGTAACCAAAATTGTACATAGTAAAATGACTTTTATATTAATTGTGTATCGTGCAAACTAGATATGAACCTAAAAAGATTTCGCGTGCATAATCGCGTTTGCACGTTACACAATTAACATAAAATTCATTTTACTATGTACAATTTCGTTACATAAATTCGCTTCCATTCCATTACCCCGCAATGTAAATGAGCCTAAAGTGTTCACAAACCTTGTTTTTAAAAAGAAACTTGTTGGAAGCTAGCATTATCCTTATGACAACAAAAAAAAACTGCGGTTGCGAACCCGCCTGCAAAGCGTGGCAACTATGTTAAATATGGGAAATATTTATATCTATAGGGGAGGCCTATGTTCAGCACTGGACTTTTGACAGTTGTAATAAATTAATTTATGAATGAAAGTAGTTTTACTTTTAAAGTATACAAGACTGATATTCCCTCATCCTAATTCCCGTAGGAACGAGGTGATCACTACCATGTTGTTTTTGAATGTTTTTATACTCAACCAGCTGTTCTCCGCAAATTCGTCAGCGTGGAATTTATTACGATAGCATTTCATGGGTTTAAATTTATTTGCGCGGAACATTTTTATTTCTAAAATAAAAGTAACCTAAGTTACACCTTCTAACATCGGCAATCTGACAGTGAAAGTCCCGTCAAAATTGGTCCAGCCCTTACGTAGATTAGTCAGAAGTAACCAACAGACAGAGCAAATTTTTTTAAAAACGGTTTATTTGTTATAAAGTATCGTTTAAACTTTCATACGTATTTAATAAAATGTGTTATTTTGACATTACAAACAGATACTCCAATTTTATTTATTTGTATTGATTGTTTAACATAGGTACTATATTTTAAATTAATGTTTAAGAAAGTCCCGCTGGTTCTCTGTCCGGTTTTTCGCAGGATACAGATGTTTTCCCATCATATTAGATTTTTAGTAAAACTATTACTTCTCGCACTTATCACTCACCACAAAATAACCTCTGTCATTATCAATCTTATTTATACGTAGAAGAGCCATGCTGAAGCTGTATTATTGTTGCAGCACGAACGGGTCTGCTCGACCGGGGAATAACCACGCTCTCACAGGTTACAGCTTTATTTCAGTTTAAAATATCAGCTTCATGCTGCTGCTACCACGTATGATTCACGAGTCTGTTGAAATTTAAAAAAAAAACGTCCTAATTTCAATAGAGATGACGGGTGCTATTTGCTTGGGATTCTATAGGACATCCCACGATTTTAGGAGGATGTTAGCTGAGATAGAAATTGAAGTTTTTTGTTTTAGGATAGGGTGACAAACGATCACACAGTCCACCTGATGGTAAGTGGTTGCTGTAACATAACATCATAACATCTACATCTATCCTCAATAAATAATCAAAATGCAGATGCGTTGTCAGCCGTGAGGACTAAGATGGAATGCCTCTTTTCCAGTAAAAAGGGTCTCCGGTTTCCTACACTCACCATACGAAACACAGCAGTGTTGAGCTGCTATTTTACGCTGATATTCTGTGAAAGCGTGGTCCTTCTCCGGTCGAGCCGTCCCATTCGTACTACAACTATACTACTAATATAGCTGCAGCATGGCTCTACCACGTAAAAGTTGTGCAAGTAAAGTTGTAGATCCTGGCGGAAGGCACGCTATGTGTTCTGGTGCGCCTTACCTGAGAAAAACATAGGGAGGAATAGTGAATATTGATAGTGCTTCTGAGCCTCGTCTTTCCTGGACCGATGGCCGGGAAAGACGAGGCTCTGAAGCACTATCCTTTCCGACCCCAGGGGCAGAACTGGACTATGGCTCCTCTGCCAACCAAGATATAGCTGCGGAGTTTAGGGAGAGCCCTTCACCTCGGGCCTGCCATGTGGGTTCCTTTTAGTTCACCGCGGGTGACCAAACCACAGCTACTAAGCCCCCCGCCACGACAAAGCGGAAACCCGTTCGAGGCTCCCTACTTTGGTCTAGATCTAGTGAAAAGAAAAACTACTTATGAATGTCAAAAAATTTATTTATTTTTATTGTACTGCCGTATTGTGAAAAAGAACGGTCCAAATCGGAAGCGATTATCTTCGCTTTTGATAAGATTTCTGGCTTAAAATATAAATATAATATAATATAATATAATAAATATAGATAATATAATTCCGCCAAACTAATGTATACTGTCTGTAGAAATAGAATCTGATTCGTGTGTTTTAATAGGACATAATATGTGCATGTGTGTGTGCGTGAGTGAATGTACAAGTACGTACGTTCGTAGATAAGTGAACTTTTCCTCCCATATTAAGAGAGAGAGATCTGGTTACGTTTTTAATAAAATGGCCTCTTTTCTTTCGACGCTGCTTTTTTTTGGTGTTGATAATTCAATCATAACCATAGATACACAAACCTACAGCGATCATAACCACATTTATGTTTTTGTTGAAATCATAAAATTGTGGAAGAAAATTCAATTTAAAATGGCAAGCTAAAGTGAAAAGGCAATGTTGGTAGCGGAACTAAGAAAAGTCAAGTGAGCTACGTGAGTCCGAACCTCTGTTTGTCTGAAGTATTAAGCGGTCGGGTAACTCAATTTTACGGGTTAAATAAGCTTCGAGGAAAGAAAAATACAGCTCTGTTTGGCGACAATTCCATGAGATTGCCTTGTCCACTGCACCAACACTAGTCACATTGGGAACGGTTGTATAATAGTGACCTACTTTCACAGAAAAACACTTTTTATACTAACTTCCTTTGTATTGCTGGTTAAATCAAACTTTAATCTATACCCATAAATAAAATTGAAGTGTCTCTCTGTAATATCGAAATAACCGCCTTATTATTTGTATGCCACTAAGAAATAAATAAAAATTTAAAATTGTCTGTTTGTCTGTCTGTGCGGGCTAATTTATTAGCCGGAACAGCTGAACTGATCATAACCGAACAGATATAGAGTAATGCCAGAAGTGATCTATATAATATTTTATACAACAACTTTTTTCGAGGTTGTTTTCGTAAAATAAAAAATTGATAGTATTGATTATATTAAATTTAAATATTGGCATGTGATTAGATGCTACCGAGGCGATGTCGGGGCGGGTCATTATCCTTAAATAAAACTATAGAATATAATAATTAGTTATATCTAATAAGTAAATTTTTCAGTTGTTGATAACAACTGAAAAATTAACTTTATTTCTTGAAAATCTTGTTGCTCATCTGTTTCCGTTATCCTCAGTCACCTCTTACGACAGCCACTCCATGTTTTCCTTGCAGTGGCCTTTATTTCGTCTTCCCACCTTCGGAAATGTCTACCTCGTTTTCTTTTTCTATTTCCTGGGTACCACAATACAATGGTTTTGTTTCATTTCTCAATGCCTCTGATTATATGGCCTGCCCAATTCCACTTGAGTTCTCTCCTTGTTACATTTTCTATTTTGGTACGTTTCCTAATAATTCTGTTCCTTATTCTATCTGACTTTTTTATATTCAGCATGCTCCTCTCCATTGCTGTCTGATAGGTTTGTAGTTCCTTGTTTTGCCCTTTAGTGAGTGCCCAAGTTTGGCAGCCATTAATTTATTATATATAATAATATAACAGCCATTTCTTAGGACTGGTAGGTAGCACACAGGTGTTGTACAGCTTTGATTTGACGGACATCTTAATTTCTGTGTTCTTCATTACTTCTTTTAACTGCCAGTAACATTTCCACGGTTTTCCAATTCTAGTATCTATTTCCCTTGACATTATGTCAGTGGTTGAGATTTGTTGTCCTAAATAAGTGTACTTTTTCACATACTCAACTGGCTCGCCATTTATGATGATAGGGTCTTCGCGTGCATTTGTCATGGCTTTGGTTTTTGAAGTGTTCATTGTTAAACCTACCATGCGACTTTCTCTTTCCAGGTCTACGAGAGCATGTTTTGTAGATGTTCTTTTGTTGTGGCGAATAATATAATGTCGTCGGCGAAGCGTAGGTGGGTTAGTTTTTCTCCATTTATGTTTAGTCCATACTGTTCCCAGTTAAGTTTGCGAAAAATTTCTTCTAGGACAGCTGTAAATAATTTAGGGGATAGCGGGTCGCCTTGACGAACGCCTCTATTTATTTTTATTTCATTTCCTTCTTTTTCTAATTTTATCCTAGCTGTACTATTAGTGTTAACGTTTTTTAGAATTCTAATGTACTTATGTTCGACACCTTGGTACTTCAGACAGCGCCAGATGTTTTCGTGTTCTATTAAGTCGAATGCCTTGTTATAATCGATAAAGCAGCAGTAGAATTGTACATTGAATTCTTTGTTCTTTTCAAAAATTTGTCTTACAGCATGTATATGATCTAGCGTTGAATATCCTGTCCTGAAGCCGGCCTGCTCTCTGGGCTGATTTTCGTCCAGAGTTCTGGCTATTCGAAATAGGATTACTTTTGCGAAAACTTTATAAATATTGGACATTAGTCTAATGGGTCTATAGTTGTTCACTTCATCTTTTTCGCCCTTTTTGTGGAGCAGGATGGATGATCGTTGATGTAGTCCATTGTATTGGAATTTTTTCGGTGTACAGTATATCGTTGAAAATGTGTTTTAGTAATGGTGCAATGTAGTTTTTGAAGTCTAAAAGCAATTCGTTATTGATCTCGTCAGGACCAGGCGCTTTATCTTTTTTTGTGTTTCGATTGCTTTGTTTATTTCTTCTACTAGTACGAGTGGTACACTATTTTTGTCATTTAAATCTATTTGTATCTTGCTAGAATATAGGTTTTCGTAGAATTTTGTAGCTATTGATAATATGTCTGGTCTTTTAGTCTTTGTCTTGCAGTGACGGTTTTTCAGATTTGGTATCCAGTTTTTATTGTCTGATAATTTTTTTTTTGCGCCCGAAGCAATTGGAAAAGGGCTACCACAGAGGGAGGCGGAAAATGCATTATGCATACCACGACAGCCGGTCTGTCCTGGTTATGCGGGACTCACTGCCTACCGGGGGACCTAAGTGATACCCGCTAAAAACCGCCTTTGGGGAGTGGCAACTAGCTGTTTAAAGCTTCTTATGCCGTATCGGAAGCGACCCTCTTTTGGGAAAAGAGGGCGCAGGCGGCTAGGAGCCGCTGAGGGAGTGCCTACGAAGGCAAATTAATTATGAATAATTTAATTAGAGTTGGCCTGAGCCGCCATGAGGCAGTTCAGGTCGTTTGACAGTTTATTAGGCGGGTCCAAGAGAGAGTTTCTCGACCTGCGGACTCGATAGCGAGAGGGGAGTGGGGCTGCATAAGTAGCTGCCTCACGAATAAGATGATTGGAGTGCGACTCTGAGGCTTTGAAGAAGTTCTCAGAGAGTTTTTTAAGAAATTGTTGAATTGTAGGGAGCTCTAGGTCCCGATGAAGGTCGGCATTACGGACGTACCAAGGTGCGTTCGCAGCTCGACGACAGAAAAGGTTTTGAACTACTTGGAGTTCATTAATAATTTTAGGGTTAGCGTGGGCAAAAATGGGGCCCGCGTAGGACATGACTGGTCGTATACAGACCTTATAAAGGGTACGCTTGTTACTGAGGGACATTTTACTGTGTCGGCTCAACATACTGTTGAGCCTATTCAGGTAAAAACGTGCGTGACGGGTTACTCTTTTGACGTGGGGCCTGAAAGTTAGCCCTGTGTCTAGAGTGACACCTAAATATTTGGCAGACGTATGCCAGGGGACAGGGGTCCCTAGCATACGTATTGGTGGAGTGTTTTTGAGACGGCGTCGTTTATAATCGAAGTGAACGGCGGAGCTCTTCTCCGGGTTCACATCGATGCGCCATTTTTTGAACCAAGCTCCTAGGTCATCAACTGACTTTTGGACCTTGTTCCGTATGAAAGGTAGCGAGATACCTTTACAGTAGAGAGCAGTGTCGTCTGCGAAGAGGGAGAGCTGAACACCTTTCGGCGGAATGGGAATGTCGTTGGTGAACAGGATGTACAGCAGAGGAGCAAGTACTGAGCCCTGAGGGACACCAGGTTTGATGGGGCGCTGTGAAGATAGCGTGCCTTCGTGTCTAAAACGAAAGGTAACTTACAACGAGCACAAAAGATTATGATGCTCTGCAAGAGCGAGGAGACGGTCCTGAGGGGACCTCGCAGCGCGCAATTTGCGTGCTAACACAGCGATTTCCTCAACGTCGATGTTCCTAATAGCGGAATACACCGTTTTTAGGTCATCAGCCATTGAGGGCTGTGATTGTTGTGGGGCGGAGGTTGTTGTCCGCGGTGGGTTTTGCCTTTTTGGAGCTCCAGGGAAATACTGGAGGCTGCATAGGCTTAGAGAAGCCCGGAGGGGGCCGAATAATGCCCTGAGGGGGCCTAAGGGGACCCTGAGAGGGTCGAGAGAAGCCCTGGATGGGCTGAGAAAGGCCCTGACGGGGCCGTTGGTAAAGAGCCGGGAATGAGCGGTCATTGACCGGCGGTGGAGCTTGCCTACTGGGGCGAGGATGAGGTGCGCAGGGGCAGCCTCTGTAGTTTGCCGGGTGGCCTGTTTGTTTACACAGGACACATGCGGGTGGGGATTCGGCGTCTATGGGCCGAGGACACTCCTTAGTGTTATGGGGTTCAAGGCACTTAACGCACCTGGGTGGGGCGGAGCAGTTGGCCGCCGCATGACCATATAGCTGGCTCAACCCTCACTCTCGACAGGCCACACACTGTGCGTACCTGCCGGAAGATGGCTTTTGCCTCCGGCACGTTGGTTAGAATGACTAGGGCAAGATTGAACCTCTGGCCCGTTCTATTGTGCATTTTGTGCACGGCTTCTACAGGGAAACCTTGGGACTTAAGGTCCTCAAGGATTTCCTCGTTGGAAAATTCGAATGGAATGCCGCGGATGACGGCCCTGACTTTACGCTCTTCCGGAAGAGCGTATGTATGGTAGGAGACTTGTTCGGCTGTGAATAGCTTGGTGATACTACGGAAGGCATCGATAGAGTTGGGAATGATTTTAATAGTCTCCCCGAGGTTAATCGCATGGTCATATTTAATGCCTGCGTCGTATAAGGATTTTGACAGCTTAATGTAATGATAATTTATACCTTTCCTCTAAGAGATCAATTGTTTTTTCTGATAAGTGTCTTTTATCGATTGACTTGCTCTCAGTGCTGATTTCTGGCGTTGCTTTTAGTATTTCGTGTAGTATATTGTATTTCTGTTGAGTGTTCTGAAGAAATGATTCTGTGACGGAGTTAAGATTTTCTTCAATGGTGGCTATTCTTGCTTCGTTGTTTGATGTTGTTGTTTTAACATTGAATTATTTTTCCAAAGGTTATAAAACATGTTACAAAACAATTTACTGTTTTTATTACTGTTTTTGGCAATAATTTTACACCCCGCCTAATTCGTGGTTAATAAAATCGTATACAATTTACAAATACAAATGTATTGTGGTTTTCTGAAGCAAAGTTATGAAGAAATAAATAATTCATTTCATTTAAATTCTTATGCCGCCACCACACAGCCAATGGTGATCAACAAAGATGATGATATAATATTACATACTAGTGAAACTAGATCATTATTTGAGTTTATGTTATTCTAGAAGATTATTGAAACAAAATATTTTTAATGCAGACTTAATTTAGTATTTATTTGAAAAAAAAAATTACGTACTTTATCCCTGTTCATTAAACTTCTTTTTGCTTATTTTAATTCCCGAGCATTCTGGAGCTTTATAGCACCCATGTTCACGGGTACCATGACCATGAACTCTTGAGTTCATGATTATGGTACCTAGGAGAAACTATTTAAATAAAACTCCAGAAGATCCGTAACACTAGTTTTATTCAATGTGTATAATTTGGGCTAATATAAGAAAAATAGTATTTATTTTCTAGTATATTATTGTTTTGTCAAGTCATCAATGACATTAGGAATTACCTATATTTACAATTTAAAGTGCGGTCCTTTTAACCAAATTATGCAGGAACCCCGAAATGACAAATGAATGTGAATTAATTGAATCAATAATCAGCAATACGCTTGCAAAACAAACGAGCTCGAATGGGTAATTATTAATTTCATAATTAAGCCCGTGCTGGAATTGTTTCATAGAGTCATAAAATATTTTTGAATTACAATGAATATCATGAGAGGTTTTATTGGGATTATTTAGTATATTTAAATATATTCTACATTTAAACTCTGTTACAGTAACAAAACTACAAAATAAAAACAACAGCAGCAAAATTACAAGAAAAACAAAAATCACAGATGCCATTACAACGATAGCGAGGCTTAAATGGAAATGGGTTGGAGACGTCATAAGATCCAGAGACGGTAGATGGAACGAGCGCGCCCTACATTGGTTAGAAGATGGAAGGCTGATATAGAGGCAGTAGCGGGAAACACACACACACACACACACACACACACACACACAGAGAGAGAGAGAGAGAGACACACACGCGCACGTACGCACGCACGCACTCACGCCCGCGCGCACGCACGCACGCAAGGTCGCACTCACGCACATGCACATGCACACGCACACTGTCGTGAAGCGACAATAAAAAAAAAAGAACCTAACCTAACAACAACGAAATAACAAAAATAGAACAAGAAAATAATATATTTAAAATTTTAAAAAGATATTTACAATTTTATATAAAAAAATTAAGTATGATGATGGTGATGGATGACGTAAATTACAATTAAATAGAAAATAAAGATAAGATGAATACTGAAGTGGAGCCTGAAGATCAAAGTGGCACACCGCTCTTGGCGGTGGTGGCACGCAGCGCCTGGTCTAGGCACACGCAGCGTCTGGAGTAGGCACACGCTGCGCTTGGAGTAGGCACACGCAGCGCCCAGAGTAGGCACACGCGGCGCCTTGATTAGGCGCTCTCAGCGCTTGGAGTAAACGCTCGCAGCGCCTGGAGCAAGCACGCACAGCGGCTAAAGATAGCACGAGCACTAGTAGGTGGAGGCGTAGGCGACGACTTCAGGTGAAGGCAAAGGTCTGCAGGATCCCGGAGCAGAGCGGCCCCGCGCTTGGAGTAGGCTAGGCGACGACTTCAGGTGAAGACAGAGGCTTGCAGGATCCCGGAGCAGTGCGGCCCCGCGCTTGGAGTAGGTTAGGCGATGATTTCAGGTGATGCCTTTATTGGCCGATTGTTCGGCTTTTATACCTTTTTAGAGAGAACGGGAAATTATTCAAATTAAAGGCAAATTTTTGTAAATGGCCCAGAGGATAAGAGTATTTATGTGGAAATATTGAAGTAAAAACATCAGACCGGTAACGAATTTGAATAAAAACTGCCATGACAACCAGATAAACAACGATGTCAAAACATGTCAAATTTTGGTTTTAGGCTCGTAATAAAGAAACGGCAAGATTTAAGTAAAAAAGAGATAATATTGATATAGGAAAAAAGTAGAGCAACAGCGCGCACGAAACCCGAAATTGCAGAGTTACGGAGAACTAAATAAAAGATCGAAAAAGGTAGACTCCCTTGACAGCGTGAAAATACGAAGTGAAAATGATTTGTTATGGTCTAAAACGTTACAGGATCCTATGGAAATAAAGATGATGCAAAAAGAAAATCAAAAACAGAATGGAAAAATAAATTTAAAATGATATGTAAGTAGCATAACACTACAACACACACGCACATGTACGCACGCGCGCAATTATAAAAAACAGACTGTTAAATGTTTTGTCCTTGGGTTTAAGCATTTATTCATATTTTAAAGGGTCTTTGTATACAGCGAAATCCACCTCACACCCTTTTGAATGAAATTTGATGTGTGAGTCTACAAATAAGTAATAGCCTTATTTACTCGTATTTTCAAAAACTGCAATAACTGTGTATCATTATTTATATATTTGAACTTAAGCTTAAAATTTGGCTACACCTTGAAAAAATAACCCTGTATATAATTTATTATTTAGATATTCTAAGAGCGATATACATTATCTTAGAGTATCTAAGTCATGAAAAGGAAAAGAAAAAACATACCGATATTTTCTGGAATTTTGTAATTAAAAATATTTGACTGTTTTTTCTTTTGCATTTAGCTTATCCAAAAAGGTATTCTTTTGCCAATAAAATACGAGGTATGGTACAAAATATCAGGTAAATAATATTTTAACAGGCATAAAAAAATTATAAAATACAGATAAACTAGGACGAATTAGAGTCCCTACGTTTACGCGAATGTTTACGCGGGCATATAATGTATTTATGACTTCTACTTGTTCTGGCGCCGCTACAACTCGAGAGTTTGGGTCATAACTTTCCTTTAGTTATCTCGCTTTTGCATCTTTTCGTAGTTTTATTTTTAACTCTCATACTATGGAATCTTTCGAGATGAAATTACAGACGTTGTACATAGACTGTCACTTAATTAGTTTTTGTTGTAGTGTCATATCATTTCATTTTGTAACTTGCTTTGTTAGTTGAAAATAATGGTAAGTTTTGTAATAGGTTTTTAGCAACCTTGTCTGGAAAAATATAACAGTAATAAGAGTTTCTATTCCTATGCTGTGGGATCAGTTCAAACCATGAAAAAGACTTCTTAAGTTACCTACATCTTGAATTTTGAAGTGGCTGCCTGTATTATTGAAATAACTGCCTTATATAAAGCTAAGGGGGTTATTTACAAGTCAATAAAACATGAGAACCCATTTTAAGAGTGTTTTTTTTGTTTGTCTGTCTCTCTGCCCGATTTCTTCTTTACAATGGCTGAACCGATTGTAAAGAAATTTCTAGGTTAAATTTATTTGTAAAATTGAAATATCTTTATTTAAAGCAAAAAATTCTTAACATAGATGTTCTTTTATTAACTTAAATGTTAAAACCACCTCATTATCAGATTCTATCTAGGCGAAGCCTAATATGAGTAATGCGGTTGGGAAGCTATTCTCAACTCCAAACAAGAGCTACCCACTCGCATAGACCAGAATTACTCAATCACTGCAGTTCTATTTCGTGTGGGAAGTTTATAAGTAAAAGTCATTTTTTAACATCTCCTTTTGACTCTTACAAAAAACCTATACTATTTGCAAACTCGTGAAAAATACAATATATAGAAACAAACAAGACATATGAATTAAACTTTTTAGCACCATTTCAATGGCAACGGAAATTAATTATTCCCTACGTTGATGTTGGCATTGCAATTGTACAGTATTGTTGTCCGAAGCTTCATGCGAATGCACGTAGTGTGTGCTTTTCCAATTAATCAGCGTTCCAAGCTAGGTACGTTTTTATTTACAAATCATGAAAAAAACATGATTTTGCAATTCATTCAATTTTTACGTTTAATTAACGTAGTCATACGCGCATTGTTACAAGATAGTAGCATATTAAGTATGGAATTTTATAAATTTATTGTGTCATCCATCTATCCATCTTTTTACTAATTATAAGCCAGTTATTGACTACAATCCCACCTGGTGGTAAGTGGTGATGAAGCCCTATATAGATAATATCTTTCTTTTCCTTTCTTTTCTTTCATAGAAGAATGACAAACGAGCACACAGTCCACCTGGTGGTAATTAGATGCTGTGCCCCAAAGACATCTTTGGAGACAACTATCCTCGATTAAGAAACAAAATGCAGATGCATTGCCACCCCCGAGGACTAATATGAATGACCCGTTTCTAGTAAAATGACTCTCCGGTTAGTATGGTGAGGGTTACGCTCACCATACGAAACACAGCAGCATTGAGCTGCTATTTTAAACTGGTACTCTGTGAGAGCGTGGTCCTTCCCCGTTTGAGCCGACCCGTTCATTTTACAACCATAATATAGTTGAACACTGTCTCAGCGTAAGAAAAACTTGTTAACTTTTGCCTTGTTATCCCAGATAGTAATCGGACGGAAAGGTGAACGTCGGCAAATTAATCCACTCCTTTTCTATACACATTACTACAAAGCAAACCATTTGGTTCGATGCATAGAATGTTGACAACAAAGGGGCGAAGAGCCTCTGACTGAGTGGAAAGGGAAGGGAGAAATTATGGCATGCAATTTCTGCGCACACTCCATTGCACACACAAATATCCATTGCAGTGCTTGTCAAAGACTGCTAAACATAGGGCCGCCCGATATGCATAAGAAGAATGTCTCATAATGAGGATTTTTGTGTTATATATATATGCCGTAGCTATCACACTTGGTATGTAGTTTCTTTACGACAACGCTGTTGCCCATCTGATTCGTTCTTTTATGACACCCACGGGATGACACGCGGTAGTGGTTGGTCTTACACCGCCGCTACACGGTATATTTATTGTACAATAGTTCGAATTAAATACTCCATAAATTAAAGCACTTTGGGTATTCATATTATATGCTACCGGTACCTGCTAAACATAGGCCTCTCCCATAAAAAGGGTATATTTGCCGTAGTTACACCTCCAATCAAGTGGGTTGGCAAGCACAGTTTTTTTTTTGTTTTTAGTTGGTTCCTGATTTGTTTCCCTCTGTCGCCTCTACGAAAAACACGGGATGATATAGGGTAGTGGATATTCTTACACAGTCACTACACGATAATAAAATATAATAAATAAATATCATATACACCACACAATTAACATTTATTACAATCAGGCCTATTCGCTTACTTCTTTGACATCAAAATGATAGTCATTTGTTGTAAACTGCTTCATCCTGCATGACTTTTCTATAAAAGCTACCACGGCACATAAAATATACGATACAATGTACTACAATGTGACTATTATAGTATTTAATTTCTTTAGTTACATAAAAGATTTTTGCCATTCTTAAACTGACTATCGCCAGTTTTTTTTTTTATAGGATAATGGTGAGATTCGTGGTCTTTCCCCGGTCGAGCCAAACCATTCGTGCTACGCCTAAACAACTAATATAGCTGCACTATGGCTCTACCACGTTGGAGAGTATTTGTGATAAGCCAATTTTCAGTCATTATATTAAAAACGTAGTTTATTAATTTTTTTTGCAGTTATTGAAGTATAATTTACTATCACTATTATCACGTGTTTTTTTTTCTTGATTTTCTTGAATATTTTCATGAGTCAAAGCAGCTGCAAGGAAACTGGGAGTCCATGCAAAGGTGCGGCGAAACTTCACGCCGGAAGTATTGCTGCCATATATGCAAAATGCCACCTAGCAACTTTGGACTCAATGGAAAGGTTTGCTAAGAGGCTTATGGGTGACCAAAATTTGGTTAAAACCAATCTTACCAGCCTCAAACACAGTCGCAAAGTAGCCAGCCTTTCAGCAAAGGAGTGGAATAAATTGTTTTAAATAAATAACAAGGTAGGTGTCTTCAAGACAAGAGTGAATAGGCTTTTGTTAAGTCAGTGCGCTTCACCATCTTAGGCTACATCGCCACTTACCATTAGGTGGGATTGTAGTTAAGCGCTGGCTTAAAATAATATAAAAGAAGAGTCAAAGTCTAGTCTTAATAACTTTTTTTACGTTTAATCACAAGCGCTGATTATTTTAATGTGTATTCTCTATTTAACGTAGGCTGGAGGTTAAAGGGTGGACGCAATTGAGTTGGCGTATGAAATGACTCCAGTTGAATCAATTTCGCTTCGTTTTCCGACCCGATCGTTAATTAGATTCCGTCAACCCACCTTTTTAAGGCCATCGTACACTAAATGCTTTAAGGGGGATTCCTTGAAAATTTATATGTTCGGAAGTTATTCATTTGATTTTTATCCATTACCGTTCCGTTGTAGCCTATTAAAGTCCACTGCTGAATATTGGCGTTTCCCATAGATTGTATCGTATGAAGGATATTTGCCATAGTTTCCACGCTTGGCAAACCGGTTGACAACTTCTATTTTTTTATTTTTACTCGTTATTAGGAAGATGCTCCTGATTTGTTTCCCTCTGTTATCTCTCATTACACGCTATTCTTACACCGTCACTACACGGTTGGATTTTAATAATTCAATAATTTATTTTACTCCATACTTAGGTATTTCTTCATTGATTTTAATTAATGTTCAATTCTGCAATCAACTATGATGTTTCACGTCTGCCGGGCGTCCTGTGACGGTCAACTTTTTATACTACAAGAGGGAGAAGGAAACATACAGTCCACCTGATAATAAACGACTACCGCATCCCATAGATACTAACCAACCCCGAACAAGGAAGGCTGCAGATGTGTTGTCACTGTGAAAAAAGATAAACTGCCTCACAGCCTATATTGTCTTACATCCCTTCATGCGTATTCATACTGAATCTCTATACCCTTCAAACATGAATACTGCTGATTCGGAAAGGAAATATTTACGGATTATAAATAAGTGCACAGTTCACCTGCAGATAAGCGGATGGTGTGGTCAACAGCAACCCTTGTAATATGGAGGAGCGGAATAATTTACCGTCGTCTGTCTTTCCATCCGAATACAATCGGATCGTATTAATGAGAAGAGTGAATAGGTCTAGAAATGCACTTGAAACGTTAGGCATTAAAATTTTAAATTAAACGCGATAAAATCCGTAAAATTAGTTTCTATCAATGTGTAAATATTAGAAATCATTAAGAGTGAATAAGATTTTGTTAAACTTAAATTAGATTTTACCATCTAGGGTTTTATCACCACTGATCACCAGGTGGAATTATTGTCATGTACTGGCTTATAAAACGTAAAAAAAGTTATGTGTTAAGTGTTTTCATTCCTGTGAACTCACATTAATAACGAATGTCCCATTTCCGGAAAACTGTAGCTATAATACGCTATAGAATGAATGCCACGTAGTTTTCATTGATAATATCTTCTCGTGGTAGTGCTGCGCTGTAGCTGTATTGTGGTTGCAGCACGAATGGTTCAGCTCAGCCGGGGTGTAACCACGCTATCACGAAAGATTAGAGCTTGATGCTGTTATGTTTCGTATGGTGAGTGTGGAGAACTGGATACTCTTTTGACTTGAAAGGAGGCGTTCCATCTTAGTTCTAAGGGGTGACAACGCATCTGCATTTTGAATGTTAATCGAGAATAAATGTAGATTTCAATGGGCCTCAGCATCTACGTACATCAGGTAGACTATGTGCTCGTTTGTCAAACTTATTCTATAAAAAATAATTAAAATGCATATGCGTTATTACCTCACTCACACATCAAGAAGGAATATCCTATTTTCGGAAAACTGCATCTATAATTACATAAAAACATTTCTCCAATGTGCGTTTCACCCACTGTGTATTCGTCTGATTTGCAGAACCCGCAACGTTTGCTCCCATTCCACGCCATTACCTGCTCAGAGATTAACTCCGCGTCTTTGCCGCGAGCTACTGACTCGTAAGATATTAGCGCTCGTGATTAACAAATAGATTTATTCCTGCACTTAGTTCTCTATTAGTTACCAATAAATTTGCTGACCGAAAATGTAATTGGAATGGGATTGAAATCGTTTTCACGGTAATTGTTACATTTTTAGGGCTCAGATTATTATGATTTCTTGTATTGTAAATCCAAAAAATTTAATTTTAAGCAATATAGTGTGCCTCAGGAGCTGAGTACTCACAGTAAACTTCACACGATCCGTGAAAGAAAACATGCGGGGAATTCTTTACGTGGTAGAGCCATGTTGCAGCTATATTAGAGATAAAGTTGTAGCGGCCATAGTCGGCTGCTATGTGCCTCCTAATAGGTTCCTTGCCTACTACAAGGCGTACCTAGACGATATGGCGTATTGGTTTCGCGAATTTCAAACTCGTCCGTTGATCGCTCTAGCAGACTTTAATCATCGAAATAGATTCACCCAGTAAAAAGTTATGAGGTACACATAGAAAACATACAGTCCAATTGAGTTCAGTCTCCTTTTTGGAAGTCGGCAGAAAAAGGAAACTTGATATGGAATAAAAATATTCCGAAGGAATATAAAGTCCACAAACATGTTTTGGAGCGGCGCGGTGGATTAATTACTTAATTACCCACAGGCCCAGCAAAAACAAGACTTCACTAATTTCTGAGATAAACCTGTACATTATGCTACTGTGTTTCGTATGATGACTGTAGAGAACCGGAGAACCTTTTTACTAGAATGGAAAAATTTACTATGATTCCTCAGGGGTAAGGTAACATTGATTCTTAATCGAGGATAAATGTAGATGTCTATGGTTTAGACCATCCACTTACCAATGGTGGACTGTGTGCTCGTTTGTCACCCTTATTAAGTGGCGAAGCTTGCGAAGTCACTTATTGATTTCACGATGTCTGTCCGTCTGTCCGTCTGTCCGTCTGTCCGTCTGTCCGTCCGTCTGTCCGTCTGTCCCACGATTATCTCGAGAACGGTTTCGAATTTTCAAATTCTGTTTCCAGCAATCGATTACTGATCACCCAGGCATCTGAACCTCCTATTTTGAATTTTTTTTTCCGTTAGAAACCGCTACAAAGCTGATTGCTTCGCCACTTTGCTATGCTGTTAGCTTGCTAGGTTCATTCTTTAAATAAAGTCATGTGTCCATATCCATCTAATAAATACCTTAAGTCCATCCGTGGCACATATATACATATGTCTTCAAATCTGGTGAAATGAGATTCGATCATGTACGTTTAATGTTAACCCAAAACGAAATTATCAATAAATTAATCAATTCTATTTTTGCGAATACTTTTGTAGTTAACCATATAGCACTTACAAAATAATAGGACATATAAAAAACTACACATAAATACTACAAGGTCATATCACTAATTATATTACATTACATTACCTTATGCCGGCCACATACGTAGCGGTATACCTGTACGGTATACCGGAACTGAAGGCTTGTGCAAGTATACCGAACGTCCATAGTGACCACACACGATTCAAGTATGCCTGTGCAGTCTCAGTTCTGTGCCTGTAACAAACCGAAGAAGTCGTGTTGTGCAGTATAATATATAAGTATTTTGTGAAATATGCCACCGGCACCCACAAATGATGACGTTTTGGCTATTGTTGGTTTGGTGCTAGCTATTAAGAAAAAAGAGAAGTGTAAGAAGAAACGTTCTGTATGGTGTAAAGAATGGTTACTGAAAAGAAATAAGTATTCCCACACCAACCTTTTAAATGAATTGAAATTCGCTCCGAAGGACTGGCACAATTATTTGCGTATGGATGAAAACACATATTTGGAACTCTTGTCCTTAGTAACGCCGTTGATACAAAAGAATGACACGATAATGCGTCCAGCGATAATACCGCATGAGAGGTTAACAGCAACTTTGAGATTCCTGGCGACTGGTAGAAGTTACGAAGATCTCAAGTTTTCTACAATAATATCACCTCAAGCTCTAGGCATCATTATCCCTGAGACATGTAACGCTATCTATGAAGTACTTCGCACAAACTATTTGAAGGTAAGTAAAACTACAAGATTATAATCAAAAGTTTACTTTTATTAAAAAAAAATAGAGAGGCAAAGTCATAGTTAGTTTTCATCGTTAAATTGAGAAAATAAAGTCACCTTGGACATGTTTTCGGTGGAAAGTGAACCCGATAATTGAAGGCTGGCATCCGAGATTTGAGGGTCTGGCCTAGTTGGTGCATTTGAACGTATTTCATGAAAATATGTCGGTTGACTCTGCTGAGATTGTAAATTATAATTTATATTTCTGGTATTTGAGTAATGAGGTTCCGATAACATCTGCTGCTGATGGATTTGTTGTGGTACCTGATTTAGCAGAGTTGAACTTGTAAGCTTGTGTGATATCGTTAAGTTACCAAATTGTGCCTCAAATAACGTATCAGTAATAATTTTTTCTGCAAACAATCTCTGTTCTCTGGGCAAGTCACGCAATTTTATTGCCACCATTTTGCCAAAAACGTCGCAACCATCTTCGGGTACAGCCGGACGTTTGAAATGATCACGCACCGACAGAAGAACATCTTCAGTTACGGAATCATAATTTGAAGTCCTTTTTGTCGGCCTTGACCGGTTTCTTGAAGGTGTCGGTGGGTGTAGACTTTGGACGACTATAGAAGACGTTGATGCATGTGGACTTTGAATGGCGTCAGAAGAAGACTCAGTGTAGATTTCAACTCCATTAGTTTCAACTTCCTCTGTTTCTTCTGTCTGTAACAATAAGTTAAATATAAGTATTTTTTATAAAACACGTGGGTAAAAAGTTTAAGTATTAGTTATTAAGAGTTTTTTGCGTATTTGTTTCAGTTTCCGAAAACAGAAGAAGATTGGAAAGATATCGCAAAAACCTTTGAAGACAGATGGAATTTTCCTCACTGTATCGGCTCAATCGACGGGAAACATATAGATATTATTCCACCGAGTGAAAGCGGATCTTATTATTACAATTACAAAGGGCGGCATAGTATGGTTCTGTTAGCAATTGTGGATGCCAAATATCGATTTATTATGTGCGATTTTGGCACAAATGGCAGAGTATCAGATGGCGGTGTTCTGCAAAATACAGTTTTCTACAAGAAACTTGAGAAAAATCTGTTAAAGATTCCGGTGGAAGAAAAAATTAACAACAGCTTAAAACTATTGCCATACGTTTTCGTAACTGATGATGCGTTTCCTTTGAGGTGTGATATGATGAAGCCATTTAGACAAGCGGACTTGAATTCACAAGATAGAAAGATCTTCAATTACCGTTTATCTCGAGCGAGGCGCATAGTTGAAAATGCGTTCGGTATATTGGCGGCTAGGTTCAGAATTTTCCACACACAAATTAATATAGAACCAAATAATATTGAATCTGTAGTAATGGCGAGTTGTGCTTTGCACAACTTTTTAATCGCTCATTCACGTAATCACTACTCGCCTTCTGAATGTTTTGACCAAGAAAATGCAGAAAATGGAACTATCTTGCCAGGGTTACATGCGGGTGACCACATGATCCCATTAAATAGAAGGGGATATGGGAATACTGCACTCAATGCAAAGAATATTCGGGAACAATTTATGGATTACTTTAGTAATGAAGGCAGTGTTCCTTGGCAAAATAATTTCATAAATTAAAAAAAATTAATAAATAGTAATAGAATTGAATTTTATTTTGTTTAATTTTTTGTGAAGCCAGAACAAAAATCTTACCGTAGATTCCTCCGTAGATTCCTCAGTCAGGTTCGATTGCGATGTTCTTGGTGTCTCTTGGTCGCGGATAAAATGCAATTTATCGTAGTACCATAGACTCGGCACGTATACATCGTTGATGCCTGCCCCTGATTTCTTCGAATTTTCGACTTTTTTGTGTTCTTTTCGGTAATTTGTCCTGTAGGTATTAATTTTTCGAATCACTGATTCCCGATTTGCGTCCGGCTCTATTTCTTTCAAAACATCTACCAATTGTTGGTATGCAGCGTTCTTTTTGTCGCGAATATGGTATTCTTTACTTTTTATTTGCCATAGACATGGTAACTTCCTATATAAATCTATAAACTCTTCTAATTTCTCTCTATTACTGCGGCGTGAATCGACAGACATTTTGGCGCGAAAATAAACACTAACCGACCGAAGCAGTGGCGCGCGTGCGACTGAAGCGTTCCGACACACACGCTCATGCATACTTGCACAAACCAGTTTGCGCAGGTATACAGATCGTAGTTTTGAACTGCCTACCAGACTTGTGCAAGTCAGGAAACTTGTACAAGTTTTATCACACACACGCTCCGGTATACATGTACAAGCCTTCAGTTCCGGTATACCGTTCAGGTATACCGCTACGTATGTGGCCGGCATTAGACATTAGACATTAATAAGATCACATGACGTTACATTACATTTTTTAATAAACATCTATATATCAATGTAATTTCGTTAATAATCAATAAAACCGTAAAATAATGTTATGTGGATGACTTTATGAAGCATCGAAAAAAGAAGAAAGTGAAAATATCATATTTACCAACTTTTTATACATGAATTATATTGAAGAGATTGGTAGATTAAGACGTGTGATTGATAAATTAACTCTGGATGGAGAGGTATTTGAGAATGTAAATATTTCGCACTACGCTCAGTTAGCGGGTTAATACGTTCCATTAGCCTCGCAACTTAGGCCCGTTGCCGTCTTGAATCCGAGATTATCTTCTGTTTTCTACCGTGCAAAAGATTTACGTGTGCCGTTTCACTTAGTCTTTCGAATAATGTATATTCCAACGTATTTACAAGTTAATTTGGAAAAGGAATGAATTTTCCGGACGATTTTGAACAGAACAGGCAAAAGTACGTTTTTTGTATGTATCTCTGGCCAGTTATAATTTGTTTAGAATATAAGAATATTTACAAATAAAATGTTCCAATTACAAATTTACCTCAACATTTTTATGAGCTAAATAATTGAAGTATCGTGTTTCATAGAAATTTATGCTGATATTTAGCTTATGTAATTTACCTGAACTGGAAAGAATTTAAGTCAACGCGGCTCCAAAACCTATAAAACAAAATATTTTGTGGTAGGTAGTAATACGAAAATCTTGTTAAAAGTGAAGTTCGGATGGAAGACGTCATCTAAAATTTGTTTTCCTTTTTCTTTAAAAAAAAAAAAGTTACCCCCACACTAGGAGTTTCTTTTATATCGTGGAGGCAGTTTACAAACATAGATTGCACAAGGACAAACATCCAGACCCGGAACAAGTATTCGTAGACCATACAAATACTTGTTCCGTGCGGGAGCCGAACTCGCGGCTCCCAGCGCAACAACTCATTGCTATGCTACTGCGCCACGGAGCCGTCATGGGTCATGGGGTCAAATTTAGTGCAAATACTGGCGTGGAATGTACTTTGTAGATTTTTATAGAAAAAGTGTGACAAATTAGCATACAATCCACTCTCCACGAACCTAAATGCAGATGAGTTGTCACCCCGGATGATACTAAACGATAAGCTGTTATTTAATGGTGGTATTCTGTGAATGGGTGGTCTTAGCCTGTAAAGCCGACCCATTCGTGCAACAACTATAATATAGCTGCGGCGTGTGTCTACCACGTCTTTTTTATAATAATAATAATCATAATAATCTTTATTAAAACTTATATAGGTAACAAACAAATTGTAGCACTGATTCTTAACCTGGGATTAATCCTGTATAGCTTCCCATACAGTTTTACAATATTAAATTTTAACGCGTTTTTATTATAAAACAAAGTGTGTGTGTGTGTGTGTGTGTGTGTGTGTGTGTGTGTGTGTGTGTGTATGTGTGTGTGTGTGTGTGTGTGTGTGTGTGTGTGTGTGTGTGTTGTGTGTTTGAGTGTGTTTATGTTTGTTTGTTTTTACATATTGTCTATTTCTGTTTCTGTCGTAGTCTATAAGGCTGCTATTTTACGTTGGTATTCTGTGCGATAGCATATAACGTAATGAGCTGAGTTTGCTTTCTGCTTAAAAAAATAAGCACGTAATAAATACAAAGCCATGGAATAAATGAACTGCTTTCATAATCGAGAAAAAGCGCAAAGAAAACTCATGACAGTATTATTAAAAAGAGCATTTTAATCATACAGAATCTTTTACCGCCGACAGGAGTGAAATATTAAAGTAAAACAAAAACTTTTGTTCCCTGCCCGCCCCCTATGTGTATTGTCACACGAGTTTTGTTTTCCCCTCTGAGCGGAATGTGTAATTACTTGGCATTTTATAATGTTCCCGCTTTTTATTACGTAACATTTGGTTTAATTTTAAATATTTTTATATTTATAAAAATAGAACATAAGATTTTGCTAATTTAAATTAATTTTACAGTTTTATTTTTAATTAGTTTCATTTAGGTTGAATTCGCGTGAATATAAGAAATCATTATGTGAAATTTAAAAGCGATCAAATCCTTACAATAATAAATACGCGTTTTTTTTTGCGTAAAACGAATCGTAACATAATTGCGTAAAAGGCGTGTCATACCATTTGAATCCAATAAATGGCAGTAAAACCATATCGCTTACACGAAACATAATCAGTGATAGGCAGCAGCGTCAAAACTGCGAGCGTAACGTATTTTTTAATAGGGTAGGGTGACAAACGAACACAGTCCACCTGATATTAAGTGGTTGCTTTGGCCCATAGACATCAACAACTATCCTAGATTATGAATCAAAATGTAGATACGTTGTCACCCGTGAGGACTGAGATAGAATGCCTCGTTTCCAGTAAAAAAGGTCTCGTTAAGAAATATTTTTCCTTAACTTTAGGACCCGGACTTTTACGATCTGAATGCTGTCCAATTATCAGACACAATAGGAAGACAATAGCAATGAACTATATATAGTACATGGGACAGCGAATGAATTGCATTTTACAAATAATCGGAAATCAAGTCAATATTTAGGCGTTTGCAATAGGTAACCAATTGTATCATCATCATCATCATTACAGCCCTTCACAAGTCCACTGCTGAACATAGGCATCCTCCAAGGAATGCCACAAAGCACAGTCCTGAGCCACTTGCATTCATCGACTTCCTGCATATCTTACCAGGTCACTCCATCTAGAGGGGGGACGTCCTACACTTCGTCCGCCGGTACGAGGCCGTTACTCGAGAACCTTTTTTCCCATCGGTTGTCGGTTCTTCGAGTTATATGGCCAGTCCATTGCCACTTCAGCTTACTAATCCATTGGGCTATGTCGGTCACTCTGGTTCTACTACGGATATCCTCATTTCTAAGTTTAGCACGCAGAGAAACTCCGAGCATAGTCCTCTCCATAGCTCGCTGAGCGATCAATTGTATATACATATATAATAAAAGGCAGAGAAGTATTTTCACAAGCGATGAATACAGAATAACGTTGAGTAAACTGAGTTAAGTCGAGTTGGAATAGTTAAAATTGACTGCATCGCTGAGTCTGAACTGAACTGGAATTGATAAACACATAGCTATATTTCCGATATTTTTAAATAAAAATTATATCGTTTTCTTTTTTCTATACAAATTTCTTTGGTTAACAACATTGTGACTATTAGTTGAGCGGCTTACGGGTGAGTGGCCATACAATATGTACATATATTACGAGTACTAGCCCAATGTTAAGCGATCACTGCAAAGCATAGGCCGTTCAAATTTACTTAAAATCAAAAATTACAACCGCAAATAAATTAATTAATGTCTTTTTAAATGAATCGAAAGTAATGATTTTTGAGTTATACTTCTTTTGGGGCGTTTGGGAAAAAACACATAAAATATTTTACGATGCGCGCGCACACCGACACCTAAAAGCGACCACTTCAGTGGGTAATTGTTTTTCAAGTTTTTTTTGTTTTGTTACGCTAAAGGAAATTACTTCCTACGTGCGTACATAAGTACACACTTTTTTTTTTATAAAACTGAAATGACAAAATTAAAGTCCACTTAATGATACGTAGCTACTGAAGTGCGGAACAAGCAGCAAATTTCTAACAAAGAAGGATACACCTCTGAGGACTAAGATGGAATGCCTATATATATTTATACTGGCTCTCTATGCCGTTTTCTCTTTACCGAGAGCCGTGGTAGCTTAGATGGTTAGCGCTCACTGTAAGTTTCACAGCACGCGAGCAACCTGGATTCGATCCCCGCCGGCACCAACGAAATAGTTAATTGCAATTTTAAGTGCTGATTTACCACGTGCTCGGCGGTGAAGGCAAACATCGTGAGGAAACCTGCATGTTTGAGAAATAAGAAAAAATATTTCGAAAATATGTGAAGTTCGCCAACACGCATTGAGGCAGCGCGGTGGATATTTCCTTGCCCTAAAACCCTCTCAGAAATAAGAGAGGTTTGTGCCCAGCAGTGGGACGTATATAGGCTGTAACTTTAACTTTAACTATACCGTTCAGATCGGAACACAGCAGTGCAAGTGGTGCTATTTGTCGGCAAAATAGGTAAGAATGTGCTATCTGTAAAATGCTATCTATCCAGGCACAACTCATTGTGGTAGAGCCATGCTGCAGCTATAAGTAGTATAGTTGTAGCACGAATGGGTCGGATCGACCAGGGAAGGACCACGCTCTCACAGAATACCAACGTAAAATAACAGCTTAACGCTGCAGTGTTTCCTATGGTGAGTGTAGAGAACCGGAGACCCTTTTTACTGGAAACGAGGCATTCCATCTTAGTCCTCACGGGTGACAACGCATCTGCATTTTGATTCATAATCGAAGACTAGATATAACTACTTACCATCAGGTGGACTGTGTGCTTGTTTGTCACCCTTATCCTTTAAAAAAAACAACAGAAATCCTACAACCTACCTTTTCACACGTGGTAGATCTACACTACGGCTTATGGTGGTTATAGCACGAATGGGTTGGCTCTACCGGGGAATGATCACGCTCTTACGGGAAACCAGCGTGAAACAGCAGAATAATTAACCTCTTCATTGGAAGTAAGGCATTCCATCTTTTTTTTTATAGGAGAGGGGACAAACGAGCATGCGGCTCACCTGATGGTAAGTGACTACCGCCATCCATGAACAACTGCAACACCAGGGAGAGAATTGCAGATGCGTTGCCGTTGCCGGCCTTTAAATCTTAGTAATCTTAGTTCTCAGGACGTCATGGTGTAGTGACAGTGTAAAAGAATCTGATATCCACTATCATGCCGTGGGTGTCGTAAAATGTGGCAGTGGGAAATGAAGCAGATAATGGGCAACTGCATCTTCTTCACAACAAATGAAATAATAATAAAATTGCTGAAGCCAACCCGCCTACCACTCACGGCAACGATGGCAAAATCCTTTTTGAGACAATCTATGGGGTAGGATTACATTGCTGTTTTATTGAATAAATGAATAATTTGCAATAAACAGGCTCACCGTTAACTTCTCTTTGGCCTGCAACATTAAAGAGATGTGTATATTTAATAAATTTTAATATAAATTGAGAAATTTTATTTTGCGAGAAAACAAGTTTTAAAACTGACAGTAATAGACGTTTTGCATGCTACAAAATAGTATTTCCGTAATTTCTTACCTATCTCCTGAACTTAAGGTTCATTATTGTATGACATAGAATATTGCATAAGGGTGCCTGCTCCGCTTGATACTGTCTTTGTTAGTTACTTTGGAAACAAAGTGATATTCTATGGAGTTCACAAAGGCGTTCCACTCTCAGATAGTGGTTCGTTTAGATTTCAAAATATTTTGTTAATATAGAGAGAAAACTGTTGGAAACTAAATGACAGATTCCATTTAATATATACAGTATTTATGCACCATTTTGTTTTTATATAATACAAGGTGTAGCACCCTATTTCGCCCCCTCAGGGGTTGAATTTTTTTAAATCCTTTCTTATCGGTTGTCTACGTTGAGAAGGAAGTATATGTGCCAAATTTCAAGTCAAGAGCATACGGTTTTGGAGATCTCGTGATAAGTGAGTGAGTCAGTGGTGTTTCGCTTATATATATATATATATATATATATATATATATATATATATATATATATATATATATATATATATATAAGCTGACCCGGCAGACGTTCATCTGCCCTTTCCGGTAGGTGGCGTGATGAGTTTAACTTCGGAAGCACTTTAGACTTTTCACGGTGTAATTATTCAAATTTATTAATCACTTGACCGCAGCACTACACTATCGGATATTGATCACAGACTAGAAAAAAAGAATTGCAAAGAAATTGTTCTAAGTATGCCGGACCGTTTGTATAAACATGACACGCACAGATTTATATCAAAGTGTGCCGGCCGCCCGCCATTATACGCGGCATGACGACGTTTCTGTAGGTTTCAGGCACACATAGATCGATATATTATGTCTGTCAATAAGTCCCGATCCTGACGTATAGATTGCGCTATTAGGGAAAAATTATTTTTATTATTAAAAAGAACAGACTTCTATATAATCTGTGCTAAATTTTCATAATCTCTAAATTATTTGTTTAAAAATTACGGTGATTTTTGGTGCCACTATGAAAATGTTTGAAACAATCCATTGTTTAAAACATAGTTTTTTTAATGAAGAAAAATACCGTTGAAGCAAAAAGTTGGCTTTACAAGTGTTATAGGGACTGCTATCTGCTATCTGCTCCATCAAAAACAACATTTGAACGTTGGTATGCTGAATTTAAGAGCGGACGAACAGACACAAATGATGCTGCTAAACCCTCTGGCCGCCCAAATGAGGCTGTTATTTCAGAAAACATTAAAAAGAGCTCACAAAATAGTTTTGGAATACCGTAAAATGAAATTGCGACAGATAGCCGATGACCTAAAGATATAGAAATGTTGTACATTCACCATTTTGTATGAGCATTTGTCTATGAGTAAGCTTTGTTCCAAGTGGGTGCCGTGTTTGCTCACCGTTGACCAAAAACATCAACGTGATGAAGCCTCAGTGCGCTGCTTAGAGTTATTTAGGTGGAACAAAAACGATTTTTTCTTGCGATATGTCACAATGCATGAAACATGGATCCACTAATACATTCCTGAATCAAAACGGCAGTCAAGTGAGTGGACAGCAACCAATAAAAGCCACCCAAAGCGACTAAAAACTCTAATTTCAGCTGGAAAGGTTGTGGCATCCGTGTTTTAGTATGAGCATGATATAATATTTGTAGACTATCTACAGAAGGGCGAAAGGATCAATAGCGAATACTATATGTCGTTATTAGTGCGTTTAAAGGAGGAAAACGCGAATAAACGGCATCAAATGCAGAAGAAAAAGATTTTTTTTTAATCAGGACAAGTCGCAAATCTATTGTCACCATTGCGAAATTTAAAGAGTTAAAGTTTGAATTGCTTGGTTCACCCATCGTATTCGCCAGATTTAGCCCCAAGCGACTATTCGATCGAGATCGAATTCGATATGGATCGGCGCTGGACTGAGTGTATCACTCTTGAAGGAGACTATAATGATGAATTTTTAATAAAAATTATGTTTTTCTTAGCTCGGGACTTATTGACCGATGGGTTATGTGTGTTGCGGAGACCATCTTTTTTCAAGGCCTTTAGTTATTTTATTTTTTGGCGCTAAATTAACTGAAGGTAAGTTACTTAATATAAGAAGTAATAAGTGAATATGAGTAATTTTAGTCCGTTAATATAGCATTTATCGATAACTTGACTACAACCTTATTTATAGGGCCCTAAAATGTTTATGATATAGTAGTTAACATGTTTTCATTTGAAGGTTGGGTGGTAGGACTGTTACTCTGCTTAGAAGTTCGTCTGGTTTGGTACCACGCTCTTAACCATTTCTACCACCAAACAGCATTGTGTATACTGCTGTACTCCGATTCGAAGAGTAGAAAAAGGCAGCATAATTACAGTCCCTGATACATTCCATCATAATCAATAAGTAATTCAATAAAAACGGCAGTAACCTAATGGCAGGGCGCGGACCGCGAACACGAAAATTCGTAAGTTCGAATCCGCCATTCGACTACTGTCGTGAACCACTTCTAACACAAGGATTTTATGCTTACCAGAAGTGTTTCATGGGAATATTAATAATGATTATTAGCATTACTAGTATATAAAAAATCCTTTGAAGTTAAACGCATCTGCAGTATTCTTTGTCTGAAGTCGGTTGCAAATCTCCATGGGCTGTAGGAGCCACTCACTGTAAGTAACTGGACTGTAAGTTTGTTTGTCACTTGATTTTTTTTAAAGTAGCTGCGGCAATCCATTTACAATTAAAACCTAGTTGTTTTTACTTGTTAATGGATGGAGTGGCAGTTCAAGGCACGATAGTAAAATAATGTGTGTTTAATCATAACCATCATCACAATACTTCTCTTGTCCTATGCTAATCTTTTTACTGGAAATGAGGCATTTCATCTTATTCGTCACGGTGACAGCGCACCTGCATTTTGATTTGTAACAGAGGATAGATGTAGATGTCCATGGGCCGCAGCAACCACTTACCATCAGGTGGACTGTGTGCTCGTTTGTCACCCTTATGCTATAAAAAAATCGATTTTACTCATAATGTATAATATACTAAATACGAAAAAATATATACTTATAAATAAAATTGGAGTGTTTTTTAAGCTCAGGGGGTTATATGCATGGTTCTAAGACATGAATAACTATTCTAAAAGTGTTGTCTGTGTGCCTGCCCAGGCTAATCTTCCGATTGGCCTAAGCGATTGCAATGAAACCATGATTGTAATGCCAGGAGTGATTTAGGGTATGTTTATTCCAGAAAATAGAGGATTTCTTTTAAATCAAAAAACCGCTAAAATGAACGGTCTTTGATGAGTATCTTAAATCAAAATGACACCCCATTAATAAATCCCACCCGCCGGCGCATCCGGAGCTAGTTAGTCGCTAGTTTGTAATAAATTTAAATTACATTTAATTACATAACATAATATACAATATTTTATATTTTATTATATACAATATTAAAAACTATAATAAAAAAAAAACTAAAACTAGTAATTTAATTATCAAACAGCCCTACTTCCCGCGGTATCGTGCCAAGAACGCCAGCTGCGTTTCCCCGCTGAATGGCTATACTTAGCCTTTGAGCGAGAAAAGAACCACCTCTCCTATCAACAGCAGCAACGACCAGCCGCGGATGGAGTTCCTTTAGGAACTTCACCGCACGTAGACCCCACGGACCGATAGACTCTACAGCAAATGACACAAATATGTAGTCATCTCTCAGATACTCATATTTGCGCCACTTACTCAGTTCAGCTGCCTCTGATGCCGCTCCGGCTCCAAACGAGGTACCCCTGAGATGAGAGGCCGCCAAAGAGTCTACGCAAGTAGCATCCCACACTAGAGCTTTACCTCTCTCCCAAGGTACCAATGTCATACCGTCGGGTCTCTTACCGTCGTCTAAATATTCCACAAGGCTCTAAAACCGAGGGAACGTTTATAGAGACAAGAGCTCTTCAGATGAGATCGTTCAAAGAACCGTGCCGTAAAATCTACCAGCACTTTTCTTACATAAAAGTCCGTGGATCCCAAATGTAAATAAAAATAAATGTCCTTTAACTCCTGAAAGTTCCAAATGACGGAAGTATAAAATAAATAATTTGTCACGAATTCCCAAAAGTTAGACGGTGTAGACCACGACACAATTGAAACGTATCTGTTAAAATGGATTTGTGTATTTTTCTCAAAGGGAATATAAATTTATTTTGCACTGTAGAGTAAGAAAACGTTAGAGTATATTTTATTGTATAAGGTGAACACATATCAAATTATGAGACAATTTATATTCATATCATATTCTCTGTTCGTTATGGCATTTTGTTTTACAATAATAATAATAAAAATAATATTTTTAGGAATGTTTGAATTTTGTTACTTGTTGTAGTTTGAATACGGCCATATTGATAGCATTGTATTATCAAGTAAAGGTCGGGATCAAAGTAAGTGCGATATTCACTTCAGAGTTTCACTGTCCAAATTTCAGACACACTAGTAAGACATTAGTAATGACCTATATGTAGTGCATAGGATAGCAAAAAAGTTTAAAGCTTTTCTGAACAACAAAATTTACCAACGGTTTGGAAAGTGTGAACTATTCAGAGAAAAACTGCAAAGAAATTCTGGGGCCATTCACTCCCAACTACACCCAGACATCACTACCAAATCCCCTTCAAATAGATGTGAAACCAAGGTTATTACTATGAAAGGCATTTGGTTGTTTTCGAAAAAGAAAAAAAATACTAATAATTATTACATTATTTAAAAATAAACTTAAATTAATGTTCCAAACTCCTAGCAGTTTTAAAAATAGAATTTATGCGCTATGTCTATACACTTGACTGTGCCTTTCACAAGGAACTTTCCCCTGAGCAGTTGGCGTTGACAATATTTCGTGTAATTTACTCTTTCTGGGACCGAATAAATTTTCTCCGAAAATTTGTCGAGTCGAAACGGCTGTCCGCAGCAGATGCTCGGTTTTGTTTTCTTTGAGTTACATTTTTGTAACTGTACATATAGCGTTTATTCATTTGTTGCAGACCTTTTTCTTTTAAATTGTTTTAACTGCTGTTGGCCAAACTCCATGTATCATGTGTCGTTTATTTCTTAAGTCATTAAAGTGTAATGCTATATCAATATATTATATCAATACTTTTGTTTTAATTGCGATGGTAAAGGGATACAACTCCCCACTACTAGGCGCAGTCTCCGTTTTATTTCTGCTAATAAGATACTGTAAGCTCGTTTTGCGTAGATTGGAAAAAACTGAATGTATCAGGGCTAACTATGACATTGGGACGTCAAACACCACAGTTCTCCCCGTAACCATGGATGCTATAAAGCATCCGAAACGTCGGGAAATAAAAACAATTAAATAAATATAATAAGACAAAATGAAATCCGTAAAATTAGTTTTATTCAATGTGAAGTATTCGTGTAATTTTTTTTATAGGAGTGGATAACAACGAGCACACATTCCACCTGATGGTAAGTGGTTGGTGTGACCCATAGACATCTACATTTATCCTCATTATACAATCAAAATGCAGATGCGTCGTCACCCATGGGGACTGAGATGGAATTCCTCTTTTCCTTTTCCTTTTCCATACGAAACACAGCAGTGTCAAGCTGCCGTTTTACGCTAGTGTTCTGTGAGATATAAGAAATCATTCGCTTGCTAAACGTGATTATGTTTAGCAAGCGAATGATTTATTATTTCTACTTCTAAATAGCCTGTGTTCATAAATCATTCTTTATCATTCGTTAAAAAATGTTACCTCCACACTAGGATTTTCTCCTGTATCGTGGGGGCAGTTTGCATACAAAAATTTCACAAGGATAACATAATATATGTAATGTCAGATGACAGATTAAAGGTGTCCTTATCATACTGAAACGAGTATAATATACCTTTAAATTAAAGGGGGGTATGTGTAAGCGTTTTTAAACAACCCTCCTTACTTAGTAGAGATAAGTTGTGAACTGATTTTTACACTTGGGAGTGATTTTGATGAAACGCGTTCATCTAACACTGACGAGCAAAATTTAAATTCGGGTATTCATTTACATTAAGCCAGAATTCAAAATTCTTTCAAAAGCGGCTTCAGCGTCTTGTGAAGTGTTCATAACTCAGATACGTTTTCTCTGTAAAAGAAAATTTATTTCGAGGGCTGTAGTGCTCCACGGTAAATAAGAAAAGTAAACCTGTCTAGTCTAGTTATATTTGTTCACTCGATTCTATAAATCAGCTTCGACTCGAAGGCAATATTACTTGGAAGGAGTTTTATATAAACCTTCATTTTTAATAGAAAGTGTGGATTAATAATAAGGTTTGAAGAAAAATCTTGTAAGTACCGTGTTTTAATTTTTTATGTAAATCATTCAAAAAAAACAAAGATTGGACTACAGTGACCTAATGCTTCATAAACAAACAAGCTGGCTCGGCGGACACTGTCCTGCCGTTTCCGGTAGTTGGCGCTACGAGACTCGCCCCCGACATCGTCAATCGCGTCCAGTTTTTTTGATTTTTTGGCACTAAACCTGCGTTTATATATAGTGTATAGACAGATAAGAGTAACCTTGGGCAATAAAAATTTTATTATTATAGCTGCTAACTATCGTTTCGACAATACAAATATTATATTGTGTAAATATGACCTCAATCGATCGTCTTTCTGAAGTTACAGGATCACTAACTGATGCACTATCAATAAGGTTAATATATATTAAAGTGAACCTGATGATTATATATATTTGAAATACGCCGCGAAGGGTCTGTCTGCCTCTATTTGTTTAGCAAACATAGAAACGGCCACACATACGAGTACATATATACCAGCCAAAAACGTTACGCTCTTGTAGGCTCCAACTCGTCGGGTAAAAAGTTGTGACTTATAGTTTTAAGCCAAAGAAATAACTACAGTCATTTTCATATAGATTTGAAACAAATATATTATATCCTTTTTTGATACGACATAGCGAACTTGGTTTGAAGTGGGTATCGAGGGTTCTGACTCGCATTCTATCTAAAGTAGTACTCTAAAAAGATTTAAATCATAAGTTTCTGATCCAACATTAGTAAGTGTAAAAGTGCATACTGGTGTTAGTTACGTTTTAAACATAAAATATTAATAAAATCATAATTTGGGACTGCCTTGTAAGCACAATAAATGATTTGAATGTCTAGTAAAAGTATAAATATAATATCAGGTAGAAATACAATATTTACCTTGAATCATAGGCTTTCCATCACACAAGGGAAACTGTATTCTCTCCTAAAATATATGTAAATCGCAGGCATATATCCGACCCAAAGGACCAGCTATCGCGTTTATGATATAAGAAATGAAAATCTACTAAGTATGATCAGCAAATAATACTACGAGTATATCTTGGTTACTTCACCAAAACGTAAGTCTTATTATTATACATTAAGAAAAGAAATGGATCATTTATGGCAACTTTTTGTTGCAATGCAAATTTGGCCGGTTATTGCAAAATAACCATGTATGTATATAGCAACTCAATATAATAAATACGGAGTTTATCAAACCGCAAATCAAGCGTGGCAACTATGGCAAACAACTTAAAAATATCGCTATTTAAAAACCCATAACGCGGAGAAACTCCGCTCATATATCCGTTTATGTTTCTATAAGTATAAAAAGGCCAGCGTGGGCTTAGCCCACTCCACACATGTTATCTTTAAAATCAGTACAAATACTAAAAGTAAATAAGATATTATATGCGTTTCGGCCTAGTCTCGTCTTAGCGAGGGATCCAGGCAGCCAGCTTCACTTGTCAATTATGTTTAGATCATTATCTTAGGATTTTTTGTTTATCGTGGTCGCCGTTCACATACCTACGTTCCACAAGCGGAGCAATGATTGGTAGGCTATAGATATACTTGTTCTGTGCGGGATTGAAACCCGCGGCCCTCAGAGTTGCAACTCACTGTTAAACCACTGCGCCACGTAGCTAGTAATAATGTATGTTTATATATCATATTATATTAGAAATATAGTGTATGGCCTTGAACAAAACTAATTTTACGGGTTTTATCATGTTTAATTTTAATTCAAGTGTTTTACAGCAAAAGTTAAAATTAAACTTAATAATGTTCGTAAAATTTGATTTAACTAATGTGTGATAATTCACGTAAATATAAGACATAAATACTTAAAGCTTGGCTTAGCAATAAGTTGCAGCATCAACGGCCGCGGGTTCGAACCCCGCACGGAACAAGTATTTGTATGGCCTGCAAATAATTGTTCCGGATCTGGATGTTTTTCCTTGTAAAATTTATGTATGTTGTTTACATACATAAATTTTACCCCACGGTACAGGCGACAATCCTAGTGTGGAGGTAAGGTTTTTAAATAAAGAGAGAAAAAAAAGATAAATATAGAGTAAGTATAAATAAGAAAGTAGAATTTAAGTAATTATATTAAGGTAGAACTTATAAATTTTGCATGTGAAACCAAAGTTGTTCTCTATTAGATATTTGATTACAATATTATTTTGTCTTTTTCCAAAGACTACAATATCAACTAAGTAGTCACACAATAGTCTCTTTGTAGTTATTTCTAAAAAGAGCGTCATCGAATGCCGTAACTTCCCTACAGTTTGTGAAACTTTAGCTGGCTTTTATCTAGGAAATGAGGGGTACGTTGCAAAGGGATAACTTTCTTTATGCTTAGTTTTTAGTTTTTTGTTCATTGACGTAGGCTAGTGTAGACTTTTGGTTCCTGCTTTGTTCTTTTTCTAAGCAGTATACAGCCGTGAGAATTTCATAAATAATTCTCATTTTATGCTGTATTTTTAGAAGCGATATTTTTGTTTTTGTTAAGAGCTTCAGCTTAGTTTTTAGCACACATTTAATTTTTAACCGATTTCAAAAAGGAGGAGGTACTCAATGCGAGTGTATTTCCTTTTTGTATGTACTCGTATGTTAAGTGATATCTTTGCAGATTGTGAACCGATGTAAATGATTCTTTTTTTATTAAATACTTTATAAATGCTTTAACTCAAAGATGATCTCATTAAATATTGAAGAAAATGTTCTGCCCCCACGGGTTGAAAATAATGGAAAATGTTTCATATTGGACTATTGTGTAAAGAAATTCATATGATATATTTGCAGATTAAGAACAGATTTTCATGATTATTTTTTTTATTTTACAAAATGTATTTCAAGTATACTTTCATATAAGTTTAGAGAAAAAATTCCACCACTACGTGTAGCAAATAAATAACATTTTTGTTAGAAATTTAAAGTCGGTTTTTATTTTTTGTTAAACATTATAATTACTTATTAATATTTATTTCTAAAATATTTAAATAAGTATAACTTAATCGATAATAAAATTTCATAAAGATTGCCTAAAAAGCGAATGTAGTATTTTAATATAGAAAGTTTTCTTTAAAACCGATACATAGAGTAACCAAGGAGAATGAAGAAGGCTCAGAATATTGTACAGTTATGAAAAGTTCACCCGAGCGTTAAGACAGAGAACTACCCTCATAAAACAAAACCTCAGCAAAGAACCAATAAACTATCCAGACTAAACTTTAATTAAATTTTGTATTGTCTTTAATTTTTTGGTGTAATTTAAAAACTGTTGATAATATATGCTTTAGTCAGGATTATTGAGAAGGTAAAATAATGATAATTTTAAATTGACGGCTGGCTGGATGGCTTAGCAATGGTAGCAGCGCTTGGGGCTGCGGGTTCCAACCCACGCGGAACAAGTATTTGTATGGCCTACAATTAATTGTTCTGTGTCTAGATGATTGTCCTTGTGGGATTTATGTTTGTAAACTGCCTCTGCGATACAGGAGAAAAACAAAAACCAAATAATTTCAATTAAAATTTATCATGAATTCTATCTTTTAATTAATGACCTTGTTTTAGTTTGAATAAAATTCGTTGAGCTAAATTAAACAAACGAGCGCTCAAGCTATAATACCATACTATAATGGACCTTATGTCTTATTTAAAATAATAGTAAGAAGCAGCTTCAGTGCGTGTTAGCAGACTTCACATATTCTAAAAATATTTTATTCCCTAGATAAGCAGTATTTCTCACGAGGTTTTCCGTCGCCGCCAAGCTCAAGCAAATCAGCACTTAAAATTGCAATTAAAGATTCCTTCGCGCGTTGTGCCATCTGACTTTGAGTAATTGAATTTATTTCATTTAACGTTTTTAATAAATATAATTCCCATAATTTAGTATAGAAGAAGATTCAAAGTGATGAAACAGAGAATAAAAACCTACGTTTTTTTTCGCATTTTCTTACGTCTTGCACCAAAGTGTAAGTTATCGCTTTACTTTGAAAACTTTGAGCAAACTCTTTGGCTTTGCTGGCTTTAAACTGTTAACTAGATGCTCTCAAATTTAAATTATCATTTATTAGAAAGTTAACGAAACGAAATAACGCAAAATAATTTATTTATCCAAAAAACTATTTTAAAAAGTTCGGCCTATTGAGTGTTAAAAATCAAATAAGTATGTTTTTAGAAGTAAGGTTGATATATATATGATAAAAGAGCACACATTGAATAAAACTACTTTCACGAATTTTATCGCGTTTAATTGTTTTTATTTTTAATTCCCGATGTTGCGGGTGCATTCCAGCACCCATGGTTACGGGTGAGTCCCCGTGACCATGGGTGTATCACAATTAAACTGAAAAAGTGAAAAATGGGTGCATTACAAATCCGTAAAAGTAGTTTTATTCAATATTTAGTCGCGTAAATATAATAAATCAAAAGTGCGCACAGTCGCAAGTCAGTACTTGAGAACTGTGGATCATTCTATTTTGACCACTGGGACTAAGATGGAATGCCTCATCGTCGGTAAAACAGTGCCACCGGTTCTCTATACACATCGTACTTTGTGCGAGCGTAGTTACAAAAGGGAAAGCCGGCTGAAAAGTGTAAAGACTGGCCGAGTTTCTGGTTGTCTAATAGTGGTAGGAAGAGTGGGAGGTATCATCTTACGTTTAGGTAATTATCATCCTATTATTGCAGACTACAAGTCCTCTGCTGAAGATAGCCCAAGGAATACCACAAAGCACGGCCTTGAGCCTCTTTATATATATATATATATATAGGAGAAGGGACCTTTTAGAAAGGTGTAAGGTCTTTTCTTGAATGGCTCTAAGTCGTATCGGTCCGGAAAAATCGCCGGTGGTGAGCTATTCCATAGAGGGGTCGTACGCGGAAGAAAACTTCTAGTGAAAATATAAGGGGTCGTACGCGAAAGCAAACTCCTAGTGAAACGCAGTGGTGAACCTCCAAGCATCCAGATGGTGTGGATGGTATCTGGAATTTTTCAGCGATGCGCGTTCATGAAATTTGGTGGCTGGGATTAATCCGAACAATTCCTCAGAGCACTCCCCGTGATAGACGCGAAAGAAAATATAAAGGGATGCAACATCTCTTCGCAGCGCCAGTGAATCGAGCCGATCGGAAAGGACTCGGTCGTTGACGATTCGAGTCACTCTGCGCTGGATGCGGTCAAGTGGAACGATCTCGCACTGGGGAACCCTAGCCCAGAGATGGGAACAGTATTCCATGTGCGGCCGAACTTGCGCCTGGCCACAGCATCCACTTACCATCGGGTGGACTGTATTTGTATTTTTTATTTGGTATAAAAATCACTCTCAAAATATATGCTGTACTTATGTCTTATCATGGCAAACAAATCCAATATAGGCTAAACTATTATTTACCTCGTGCTCGCCATACGGAGCTTTATCTAAAATTAAGGCGGTTCATGTCCTCTGTTATGACGTCATTAAATATGCATTTGCTTTATTGAATCCCTTGTATTTTACGCCTGTCTTATGAGATCATCTATTTACGACACCTAAAATGGTTTTCCAACGGCATATTTCCTTCTTTTTTGAATTCGGTCGAACGAAGCTTAATGATTTTACGCAAATACCGCAAATTGAAAAATAGTTGCCGGTCACGACAGATGTGAAATATCATAGTTGATAAATGGAAACCAATAAAGAAATGTGGAGTGAAATAAATAAAAATACCACCTAACTCGTTACTGACGCAACTTGTATCTGTGTATGACAAAATGAAATGTCAGTTCCTGATTTCGCGTAGTGTCATACTGTTTCCTATCATGGCATACTGGATACGAATTGGTTTTACTGCCAACGCGCACCAATATATATGTTACTGTTTTTACTATTTATATTGCATTACATTTAAATAGTAAGATTTTTCAATGATAAGTTACTGAAAAATCATACTATTTAAATTTAATGCAAAATTTTAGTAACTTATTCTCTCTCAGATGAATGGATTTTGTGACCTGTAGAAGTCCTGAGTGGTATTTTGTGCCGGCGTAGTCGTGTCATGTGGATCCATTAAATTAATAAAAATAGTAGGTACTGCTTTTAACTCTATCATTACACTTTTCATTCTATATTCAGACTGAAACTAATAATTTTCCATTTTATATGACGGATATGAAGTGAGTTCACCTATCAAAAGGTAATTATAGCGAGAATTGCTTTACATTAATATGTTCTAGTACTAATGATGGGTTGGAGACGATAATTGAAACACCGTAGCGTATTCCTTTAGAGAAATAATAACTTATGGCAAACATGTGGTTTTGCAAATTGTTTCCCAGAGAATATAACAGTAATAAAATTACTTTAGTACGGTCTTCCGATGTAATATTATATTTCCGTAGTCGTCCTCGCTACAGCTACTGAAACTGCGATAAGTGCGAAGACAAGGCAAAATCGTGCACCCGGACTCTTTTGTTTAACTCTTACATTTTGAAATTATTTTAAATAATCTTAGTTAAATATTCATATTGTTTGCATAATACCTCGATAACAATATCATAATTTTTAAGTGAGTTTCAAATACCGAATAGTACAGTTTTTTGTATGGCCAACAAATAATTTTTCAAGGTCTGGATCTTTTTTTTTGACTGCCTAAGTGAATATCGCCCAGAAAATTTAACAAAATAAATTCTTGTATAAAAAAAACTTTAAAAAATTGATTAAACAATTATTACATCTTTAAACACACTACACACTGCAGCTACTATTAGATAGAAAAGGTTGACTACAATATAGTGAAAGCCCTCCTTTACCTCACTCATCAATTACCTTTTTCATAGAATAACGGTAACAAACGAGCATCCAGTCCACCTGATGGTAAGTGGATGCTCCGGCCCATAGACATCTACTTCTATATTCAATTAAAAATAAAAATGACGGAATGCCTCATTTCCAGTAATAAGGGTCTTCTGTTCTCAATCACCATACGAAACTTAGCAATATTAAGGTGCTCTTTTGCGCTGGTATTCTATGTAAACGTGGTCCTTCCCCGGTCGTACTGGCTCTGTGGTGGTGGCTCTACAACATGTATATTACGTACGTTACTTAATTCCTTCCAATACCTATTTTCAATCAAATGGACACAGAGACTAACTAACTGGCTAGGACCAACAATCAAAAGGAAAACAGGTAGATCGAGAGAAAAATGGGTTGATGAAATAATAAGAAAAGCCGGTGAAAATTGGATCACAAAGGCAAAGGAGAGACAGACGTGGAAAAAATGTCAAGAAATTATTCGATTGTAAATTACTAATCATGTTAATTATGAATTGTAATATTTTGTTTTATGCATGCATAATTATGTAATCGTAATCTTAAGATATATTTTTATAAGTCATTTATTATGGAAATAAAGAGGCTATATTATTGTTATTATTATACCTAATTTCATCGGACATCCACACGCTCGGCGTGTCTCTTACACCCCTTTTAATAATAAAATATTTCGTAATATCTCACGTACTGACAGCAGCAGAGTGAAATAATTTTCCATGGTATGTCTTTGTAACCGATTAAAATGTAGCTATCTTCAAGGGAAAATTGAATAAGCTTTTGTTAACCTAGTTAAGTGCGCTTATCCGTCTTCCCCCGAATCACCACTTACTGTCAGGTGAGAAATTATTCAAGGACTGGTATATAATCAAGTATTCATATAAAAATGAAAAAAAAATACATAAATTCATTCCTTTAATACGTTTCTAAATATTTTAAAACTTATCCAATTAAAATATATTCTATCTTACCTATATTTTAGAACCAATGAATTGCAAAGGCTAAAAATGAAGTAACATGACCAGCTACGCTATTTACACTTAGACGTAAATATTATTTCAACTAATTGGTAATTTAAGTTTTAAGGTATTGCGAAACGTATTGAATAATTTGATATTTGTTAATTGCTTATTTTAACATATGCCTATCTGCGTACAGTGTTGTAAAAGAATTCGCTTTTTTCGTTTTAAATATAATATATAACATTGTCCGGAGCGATTTTGGCTACCACGTCAATTAATTGGCCACGGTGTTAGCATAATTTGGAGCAAAAATGTATAAGCTGTTTATACAAAGTGAACGCCTAAGCGATAAGATCGAACATAGGTTCGGATGCGAGGTGCGGTGAGAGGAGGCTTTTGCTCAGCAGTGGGAAGTACACAAGCGGAATATTACTTTATATTTTTTATGTACGCAATATCCACTTACTCTGATTACATATTTTCTAAGGATTGGCTACGAAGAGCTACGCTATGGCTGTATTATGGTTGTAGCACGAATGGGTCGGCTCGACTGGGGCAGGACAACGCTCTCACATAATACCAGAAAAAAATTACAATTTAATTCTGCTGTGTTTCGTATGATGAGTGAAGAGAACCGGAGACCCTTTTTACTGGAAACGAGGCATTCCGTCTTAGTCCTCAGAGGTGATAACGTATCTGTATTTTGATTCCTAACTGAGGATATATATAGATGACTACGGCCCACAGCATCTACTTACCATCAGATGGACAGTGTACTCGCTTGTCACCCATTATTCTGTAAAAAAAAGTGACCAATGCCGCCCAGCTGCACTTTTTTTTATAAACTGAAGTAACAAACGAACTCACAGTTCACATACTCGTAATGTTAAGTGGCTAGTACAGCCCATGGACATCTACAGCCATCTTCAAACAAAGAGGGTAACGGATTCGTCGTCCCTTCTGAGAACTAACACGAAATTCATCATAGCTTAATGTTCTGCTGGCTATCTATAACCAATAGAACGGATCCTAGCGATGCAAGCACTGCTATTCGGCGGGAGAAGTAAAGCGTGGTATCCACTTAGACAGACTCCAATATTTTTATTGGATAAGGGTGACAAACGAGCACACAGTCCACCTGATGGTAAGTGGTTGCTGCGGTCCATAGACATTTATATCTATCCTCTATTACAAATAAAAATGCGTATGCGTTGTCACCCGTGAGGACTAAAATGGAGTGCCTCATTTCCAATAAAAAGGGTCTCCGGTTCTCTACACTGACCATACGAAACACAGCAGCAGTATGCTGCTGTTTTACGCTGGTATTCTGTAAGAACGTGGTACTTCCTCGGTCGAGCCGAGCCATTCGTGCTACAACAATACTACTAATATAGCTGCAGCATGGCTTTACCAGGTATAAATCCTAGCCAGAAAAAGAGTTCTACTACTTTTCAATTTTATATTTTTTCATTTAAAATGTAAACGATAGCATTCCCTTTTAAGACAATTTTAAATTGTAATATTATTTTAAAAAGTATATTTTCAACTGAGATTTCAACTTTTTACGACGGTTAAAAACGGCACGTTGCAGCGAATTCAAGTGTCAAGGAAACAAAAAAAAAAAAGAAATATTGCCTCGTTGTTTCATTCTTCTTGTTTTTAATTATCATGCAAATTTTAATTAACTACGGCAACACGTTTTTAAATTAAGGCGTCAGTAATTTTATTTCGCTCTAACTGTTTGAAATACTGCTTAAAAAGTAAGTGTTCGCCGTAAACTTTGCACCACGCCATCATGCCAGGTTCGATTCCTAACGGCACGACGAAATTGTTGATTGCAATTATATATGCTTATTTACCACGTGCTCGGCGTTGAAGGAAAACATTCTGGCAGAAACCTGCAGGTCTAAGGAGCAAAAATATTCCGATGGCATGAGATGTCCGCCACCGCTCACTTAAGCAGAGTAGTGAATTGCTTCATAACTTTCTCGAATGCGAAAGGAGATAACTCTCTCAGATGTTAGGATATCTGTTTCCAAAGGTGGGTGGTATATACTATGTTACTTTACTTTTGTGGTCGTAGAACTTGTCTTCATCGGGCCTACTAAGGACACTCCGTGGTTATTTATTCGTAAAATGGCTCAACTAGGATGAATTAACTGAGGTTTTCAGTTGACACACGAAAATGCTGATGAGAATTTTATCAAAATTCCAAACAAACCTTAAAATGGTAGAAAATTTATTTCAAATCTATCCAATTGCAGAGAGGTGTAAGACAGGGTGATGTTATATCCCCGAAACTCTTCACCGCTGCATTGGAAGACGTTTTCAAGCTTCTGGACTGGAAAGGATACGGTATTAACATCAATGGCGAGTACATCACTCACCTTCGATTTGCCGACGATATAGTCCTTATGGCAGAATAGCTGGAGGATCTAAGCACTATGCTCAATGACCTCAATAGTGTCTCCCAACGGATAGGTCTTAAGATGAACATGGACAAAACAAAGATTATGTTTAATGTCCATGTCACACCTATGCTAGTTGTTGGGAGCACTAAGCTCGAAGTTGTTGACGAGTATGTTTACCTGGGACAAATAGTTCGACTAGGTAAGTCCAACTTCGACCGAGAGGTCAATCGACGGATTCAACTCGGCTGGGCAGCGTTCGGGAAGCTACGACACATCTTCTCGTCAGACATACCTCAAAACCTTAAAAAGAAATTGTACAACCAGTGCGTGTTGCCAGTGATGACATACGGAACTGAGACGTGGTCCTTCACTGCTGGCCGGATGAGGAAGCTCAAGGTCGCTCAGCGAGCTATGGAGAGGGCTATGCTCGGAGTTTCTCTGCGTGATAAACTCAGAAATGAGGATATTCGCAGTAGAACCAGAGTGACCGACATACCCCAACGGATTAGTAAGCTGAAGTGGCAGTGGGCCGGCCATATAGCTCGAAGAACCGACAACCGATGGGGAAGAAAGGTTCTCGAGTGGCAGCCTCGTACCGGTAGGCGAAGTGTAGGGCGTCCCCCCAAGAGATGGAGTGACGACCTGGTAAGACATGCAGGAAGTCGATGGATGCAGGTGGCTCAGGACCGTGCTTTGTGGCATTCTTTGGGGGAGGCCTATGTTCAGCAGTGGACTTGTGAAGAGCTGTAATGATGATAATGATGATGATACAATATTTATGTTGTTATTATTTATTCATGTATTAATTATTTATTTGTTTATTTTAGTATTTTCAGTGTATACATTTATGT